>VIBL01000595.1:0-14001 GCA_008271625.1 Lutraria rhynchaena
AGTCATTAATATCACGGAGGAAGAGCGACATTTTTCCATTGTCACACGGGATCCTATCCTGGCCAAAACGTTTGAGGCTTTTCCCCATTACTGTCTTTTCCCCAATGATGAAAAAGGAATACGTCTTTGTATTCCGGTAGGAACTTATGTTACACCACAACATCTGATAGAGACTCTGGACAAAGTCATTAAAGATTACCTTGGTCAACTGTTTAGAGAGAAAAACCTCCGTTTTACTGTAGGTTTCTCAGGAACAAGTAAACGTATTAAGATGGATAGTTCAAAGAACTTAGGCATTCAGTTTCATCCTAGTATGTTTATGAAATTGGGTGGGTCTCCTCATAGTGCTCCTACCATTTATTTAGCCGAGAATCCAGATCCATTTCCTCACGGGGTAGACTTGAACATGGGTCATAATCACTTGTTTGTTTATTCTGACCTGGCGGCTTATACCTATTTGGGAAACATTGAAGCTCCCATTTTACGTGTGGCTCCTTTTGACCCGAGAACCAAAGCAGGGACTAATCCACATATTCATTTCGAGTTCTTGAATGTACACTACGTACCACTGGCTAAAGCCCACTTTGACACCATCGCCATCCATATAAGGGGTGACACAGGGCAACCCATTCAGTTTATTCATGGGAAGTCTATGGTGAAGCTACATCTACGCCAACGACAATGATGCCTATATACCAAGGTCAACCTCGTCAGTATGGACAGGGGCTTGGATCTATGTTTAAGAAAGCCATGAAACGTATCATGCCTTTATTGAATCCTTTGGTTCGATCTGGAGTTCGAACCTTGAAAAAAGAAGGACTCCAGCAAGGAAAAGCGGCCATGCAAGAGATCATGTCAGGATCCAACCCTAAAAAAACGATACGAAAAAGAGGAGCTAACGTATTGAAAAATGTAACCGCATCCTTGTTACGTGAAGTCACCAAAAACCTAAGAAAAGTATAAAGGCCAAACCCATCAAGAAAAAACCTCATTCGAAACTTCATCGTCGTCGAGTGAAGCAGGCCAGACCACTTGATATTTTCGATTAAAAGAAAAAAGAGAAAAGAAAAAGAAAAAACAATCATGATGCAACACGGTTCTTGTGAATGTAGTAAGACAGAATTGGACGTGTCTGTCGTTCCCCCTACGATGACTGCCATGCAGGAGGGACAATGGACTGAGCATTATCCCATTTCTGCTCTGGATAATAATGCTCCTATTGAATTCGTGATTCCTGCACAAGTAGAAAAATGGACAGATCTGAATCAGTCTTATCTGTATATGAAAATCAAAATTATACAGGCGGATAATACCGACTTGGCGAATGACAGTGAAATTGCGACCGTCAATAACTTTTTTCACAGTATGTTCAGTAGCATCGATGTGTATCTGAACAATAAACTGATCACCAGCAATGCGGACACGTATGCCTATCGTGCTTACCTAGGAAATTTACTCTCCTTCAATCCAAGTTGTAAAAGCACTCAGCTTCAAGCATTAGAATTATGGGCCGCAGACACCCCTGGTCAGATGAATACCAAAGTCCATGATGGAGATAACAAGGGTTATGTGGAAAGGCGAAATCGTGTCCATCAAAGTCGTGTAGTGGAACTATGTGGTCGACTTCATTTGGATCTGGTGATGCAAGATAAATATTTACCTAATGGGATAGAAATACGTCTAAGACTGAACAAAGCATCACCCAATTTCTGTCTCATGGCTGCTGCACCTGCAAAAATCAAGTTTATGGAAGCAGGTTTCAATGTGAGAACCGTGGATTTACTCCCTGTGGTGGCCAATCAACTCAATCAACATATTGCTCAACACAACATGAAAATTCCCATCCGACGGACTGAGGTGAAAACCTTTACTATTCCTAACGGTCAACGTTCCAAGATTGAAGATCATTTATTTCAAGGTCAATTACCAAAACGATTGATCATTGGTATGGTGAGAAACGGAGATATGAATGGGGATATAGGGACCAATCCTTTTGATTTCCGTCATTTTGATCTCAATCATCTGGAGGTCAGTATTGATGGAAAAAGTATTCATAACAAACCGTTTCAACCCAATTTCGAAACGGGAGAATGTCTACGGTCCTACATGTCACTCTATCAAGCCACAGGAGCTCTTGGACTTAATCGTTCCTTTGGATTGAGTTTGAATGATTATCAACACGGTTACACACTCTGGGGACTGGATTTGACAGCCGATCAAGGTTGCGAGGAAGGTCAACTCCATCCTATAAAAACGGGGAATCTGAGATTGGAATTTCACTTTGCCAGAGCGCTAGGACAAGCTATTAACGTGATTGTGTATGCGGAATACGATAATCAGATTGAAATCAACCAGTTTAGAGAAGTACTTTTAGATTATTGATCAATGGAAAAAATGGAACACAAACAAAACTTTAAAATGCAATGGTTGAATCTAGAAAAAATGGACATAGATAACATGGAACCAGGACAAGACTTTGAAATGCAATTATTGGCGTATCCTTGTGATACAAGTGAACGAACGGAATCCTTGCGAGAGGGATTGAACCATCATGTGACAGAAGCACTTCAAACGTTGATTTATGATCAAGTGCATAAAGACTGTTACGGTTGTCAAGTGGATCATCCTAGTCAAGTACAACATGTCCTGTGCTTATTCACGAACACATCAGAGTGGACAGAACTGTACATTCAAAAAGCGATTCAAGATTTGGATGTGTTCAAGGTCATGGAAAAGTGGTATCCTGAACTCGTGACCTTGACCGATAGGGAAAAAGGAGATGCCTGTCGATTATGGATTCAGTTTAAAAACGAACTCTATCAGAATCAGTCAGAACTGAACGATTCCTGGATAAGTGTATGGGCAGAACGTGTGAATAGACATTGGCATTATGGAGACGAATGAACTTCAATACATCTTAGATCATTCACCGATGTTATCGACATTGCATGCTCGTGTTTGTGCAAAAGATCAGTTACCTTCGGAGAATCCTCATCATATAAAGGCTTATATTGTGAATACACACAATGCGAATCAACCTGGAGAACACTGGGTGGCTATTTACATCAAAGACCATACCATCGTGTACTTTGATTCTTATGGACTACCACCCTTTGAGGAGATTCTCTCTTTTGTGAAAAAACATTCAAAAACGTATCAGTGGAATGCATTGTGTATACAAGGGAATGTTTTACCTGTGTGTGGTGTGTATTGTATATTCGTTCTAGACTTTATTTCTCGTGGATGTGACCTGAACCAGATCCTTCTGACTCGATTCAAAGTGCTAGAGGATAGACCAGGAGATAACGATACGTATGTGACCCGTTGGTTTGAACAATATTATGGCATTTATTATAGACAAGCTCAGTATGTGAACAAATGTGGACAAAAGTGTTTTGGACGACACAATGATAGAATAGGAGGTGAAAGACATTTGCAATATAGAATCATGAATACAAACATGATGTATTATTCACTTTAATTTGTGTGATTACTTTCATCTTGTTCTGTTTAAAAATATGTACAAAAAAAGTTCTGTTTAAAAAATATGTACATAACATGTTGTTCTAACAAAAAAATATATGTACAAAAAAATGTTCTGTTTAAAAAATATGTACAAAACATGTTGTTCTACCAAAAAAATGTACAAAAAAAATGTTGTTTTGTTTAAAAATGGTTGATTTACAAAAACATATGGTTCATTATTGTTCTATGTTTAAAACATGTGGTTCGTGTTGAATAAAAATATAAAAAAATAATACCACCTGTTTGTTTTACTTTGTTGTTATTAGGAGTTAAGAAACACAAAACAAACACAAAAACACACCAAAAACTAGCGACTAAAAATATGGACGTGACGTCATTTAACATGTTCTCACACAGGTTCGCGCTTGCCGTATAAAAATCCAATGCATTGCGTCACGTCGTTTCATTTCCTTCTAAGCGCTCAAGATGAATGCATTGTTGAATCAGCTAGAAACGGCTAGACAATTGACGGCACGACAGGCTAGGGTATGGCGGAACATCCGTCAACTGGCGGCTAATGTGGTCAACAAGAGAGAACAAGAAGAACGGGCTATTGGTGAGTCCATGAATTGTATTGAAGTAGATCGCTATCATCAACGTGATGAAATGATTCGAATGAGACAACATTTTCTGAATCTTGAGAAACGAAACCAGAGACCCGCCAGGACAGCTAGTCCTCGGCGACAGCGGCGGCGTGAGCAACAGGCTGCTAGAGATCGGGCTCTGAATAGACTCAGAGAGCGAGAAAGTAGACAACAGGCTATGGATGATATCGAGGCGAAGGAGCAGGCCGATAGGGAACGGGCGTTTGCCGAGTACGAGTCAGAACAGAGGCAGAAAGAACAAGCTGTCTGGGAACAAGCAGCTAGGGAGCAGGCTGAACTTCAGTCTGAGATCAGACAGAAAAGACAAGGGCTGGAAGCGTATTACCAACAAAAAGCTGAAGAAGAAGACCATTGGCAATTGATTACCACTGCCGAGAGAGAGTACTTTCAACCCTCTGTTCCAGAACAAGAATGGTACTGCGGGGACCCGACCTGCCGAGACTGTTATCCTCAACAAGATTGGTACTGCGGGGACCCGACCTGTCAAGACTGTTACTCTGACAAGCGTAAGGTCTACGTCAAACAGGAGCCTGCTACCAACTAGTACTACTACAAAAAATACCAACGGCCCTTTTCAGGGCCACCATGTCATTTCGAAATTGACTTGGGTCAAATTGTCTTGTGTTTCTTTTTTCTAAAAAACAAAATCCCACACCAAACAAATTGAAAATTCAAATTGAAAATAAGTCCTGCACACACATTCTTTATTTTGTTGAAAATTCAAATTCAAAAAAAAACAAAATCCCCTAATTCAAAAAATGTGTACCATAAAAAAAACAATTTCAAAACCTAATATTTCACAATTTCACCCCCTTATTTAACACATTTTGACCTCATTTTCCGAAAATTTGGTACCAGAGTATCGCCCATAGTGAGGGAAAAGTGGTACCATAAGTCAAAAAAATGAAAAACCATGGTACCAGGGTACCGCCGTATACTACTGATAGATAAGCGTGCGAACGTGATTCAGACTGAAAATGCGTGCAACACGCGCAATGCATGTGATTTGACCGATGTATGCGTGTTTTGTTCATAATTTTATGGATAATTACGAAAGGTCCTTCCTCTTAATAACATAAAAAGCTAACAAACAGACTTGTAGTGCCAATGACTTGACTGGATCATCATTGGTAAACACGCATGGAACAATAAATGGACAACTTTCAATAGAATTCAGCACATTTCATTCTTTCACTTATCTATTGTAAGTTCTTTTTGTTTCTTGAATTTTTGGTAGATTTTAAAAAGAAAAATGAAAATCATTTACTTTCGTATTCTAGATTTTTTTCGTACCTAGAAATTCCTTGAAAGTTGGGCTTGTCCAGCACGATGGTCGAAGAAGATGTCTATTGATATCATATACACAGCAAGGTGTGAATGTCTGACAAAATTTATCTTTTATACACGTAGTCAATTTTGATGTGCATTCGTCATACCTACAACATGGCAAGATATCAGATCAATATGGCTGAAATTATGACATTTGGCTATGATAAATTGATTTCTTCTCTCATTATGTCTACTTACAAGTAAAAAATAGGTGGTTTTAAAAATGGGCTTCATCATTGGTAGAATTCAAGCCATTGGTCTCTAGGTCTACATAAACTAAGATGATTTTCATCCGCCATCATAGCATGTGTCTTTGTACAACGTAACAATTATACGAACACCCAGGTTCATGTTTATATATAAAAATATAACATTAAACTAACAATTTTAAAGACCCATCAGTTGCCTCAATATTAACTCATTCCTAAAATGTGACGTCATCCATGCGTGTCATTCAACATTTTCACAGTGTGCGAATTAAAGAAAATATAGTTTTAGAATTGAAATTCCATTCAAAATATTAAATGGCAATAAAATGAATTGTATATGACCGTTCATGTAAGTAAATCGCAAAATTCGGGAAATAAAACAGGGTGTTCGAAAAATTGGTCCATTCGAATTATTGGTAACGTCAGGATATCTAAAACTACCTTATATTTACAAGGAATTTCTGTCAGCAAACTTCTTATGCTCTGACTGATTATCTTACCATGACATCTTTGGAGGAAGACCAATAAGTTCCCGAAGTGCATTTTCTTTTGCCTTCGATAGACGATTTAGCATCATCTTTATTTTGATGGCCCGCAATACCTCCCGTATGGCCATACTTCATTTTTTCACTGCGTCTTATCTTAGATCTCGTTACAAAAATATTTAATAATGACGTCATCGATCTATGACGTCATTACTGACATCATGATGAACAGGAAGTTGTTTCAGAAATAAAAATACTACGGCATTATGTCTTATTGGCAATACAGCTCTGAGTCAAGTAACTCAAGCAGCGGATCTTCTGTTTCTGAAGTGGAGAAAAATGAATCATTTTCTTCAGATGTAGATAACGGTCGTCCGGGGCCTTTTGCAGAAAATAGTCCGGGATGTTTCTCAAAATGTAAGATAAAGTGCGATTAAAACTTTTATATACGTAACATGAGCATTACTTTAATAGATATTACCTGCCAATAATTAACGATGGCGCTTTTTTACTTTATGCACACCAAATACCAACGCGATTTGCCCCAATATATTGCCCCAAGCCGAGGGTCATAATGCCGAAGGCTATGTTAGTCTGGGTTCGACATTAACGGTGTCCCGCCACTCTCGGGGACCGAGGATCTAAATTCTTAGGAGAAAAAACATCTTTAAAAACTGAGTATTCCGTCTGGATACTTGATTTTCACAATCAGTTGGAAATTGAAATTAAATAAATACCATTTCAAACAAAAAAGAAAGTACGTACTTGATTATAAATTGTTTGAATGAACGGAACTATTATTATCTATTAGTATATAGTATTTTCTTTCAGTGTGCAGCTGCTTTTGTAGCCCATGTTTGAAATTATTCACCTCAGATCCAGAAGAATGTCGAACAATCAAAATGCTCTTCGGTTTTGCATTTGGGGCTGTTTTGGGGTATGGTAAGTTAACTAGTATTACATAACTCTTGTTGTTTTCAAACAAGAAATATATATTATTCAGAATTAACACAGCTATATCCACCATGTCTACACTGTCAAAACATGCTTAAATCACAACTTGTTTGTACCCTCTGGGAGACTGTGTTTTGTCCTAGGTTTTTGGTATGCTCCTGTGTGGTGGATGGGTTTTGTGGAATGTCAGAATTTTTGGGAGGTAGGATTTTTTCATGAGTGTTTTTTTTCTATGAATCCTTCTCTATATCTTATAGTGTTTATTAATATGCATAACATAATATTTTGAAGTGTTTATTAATATGCACAACAATATATATATATATTTACTAGTCATGTGATTGTTACAAGATTTTATATTTTCAGGACTATACAGTTTGGTTGTACTTCCAATGGATTTACCTACAGAAACAATGCATGTTCTTGGTGCTCTAGCAGTCTTTGGAACTTCAGCAGGATATTCTTTATCTATCAGCTTCCGATGTGTCTGTATTCTTCTGGTGCCAACATTCATGGGGAAGGCAGGACGGTCATATATTGGCACTTTTGCTATAGCTTACCTAATTGCTGGTATTTTTATTTGGTTGCAAATGATAGAATGACACATTTTGAAGAAAATATTATCCTTAAAACATGTATAAAAAAGTTTTAAGTTTGATTGAAATCTTTCATTTACTGCATATATTTTATGAAATGAAGTTAAAGCATCATATTCATAGATATTTTATTTAGCAGCAATATGTAGGTGATTTGTAAAGTTACTTAATCATGAAAAAAATTCTTCATGAACATGTAACCTTCTACATTGATTGGAAAGAGAAAATTTGAAAAGTGGCTTAATATTTTGGGCAAACACTAACAGTACTTTCATTTTTTAACATAATTCAATATTCATGTTGAACCATTGAACTAACGAAGACTATGAACTATCCTTTAAATTCTTGATTGTTTTTGATTCTTTGTTTTTTTTGGCATTTTTAATTCTTCACATATTCTCAGGATTTTATAACAGTTTGACTCATGGTTTGAAATTGATTGAAATTTGAAGGGCCTATCAAGAACATCGTGGACAACACTCAAGATATAACAAGATCTTTAACATGTTCAGCTGAGCTGTCCGCTAAACATACTGCAGCAAAGTGGAAATTCAGGCTACAACCTGTTGGAAATGTGATGAAAGACATGGCTGTAAGTGTGCGGTGTATGTGTGGCCTATGTTGTTATACCCCCGATGAAGTTTCCAGCGGTGTACTAGTATCACCCTGGTAGTTGGTCGATTGGTTGGTTGGTCAGTCTGTCAGTGAGTTATGTGGTCTGTCCCCGCTTTGCAGGGATATTTTATCACAGTTCAATGAGAGTTCTAGTTCGTTGTTGTTTGAAACCAATTTTGCTGTAGGGAAAAAATTGTTTGGAAACGAAATACAAAATGTATATGAAGTCTGTGCAGTTGACTCTTGTTATGACAGATTTTACAATATAAGAGACAATAGTTTGTCTAAAGAATCTGCCATGGCAAGTGGAATTTCATGAATGTACAAATAGAACAAAAAATCCAGGCTTCAAATTTATTTCAATAGCACTAAAAGTTTATCTTAAGCATGTTTGTCATAAAGAGATTGTCTGTATACTTGAATTGTCATTTTTCATAAATCCTTTCTACTGTTCTCAGAACTAAGTGGTTTTTGAAAACGTACTGTGACATTTCTCTTGTTCAAAAGCATATGACCTTAAATATTAATATCATTGTACTACTTTAATTGTTCAATTTATGCAGGATGAAGGATGGATGCTGAACAAATTGGGAAAGAAAGTGAATAGCGCATTTATTCCTATCAAATCAGAGGTAATTATGATTTTCATTATCCATATGTAGATCTAAAAGTCTTAGAAATAAACCAAATACATTCTGATTTTACATAGGAGCATGTCCTATCGACCACCAGTGAGCAGAAACTACCTGGGTCACAAGACCATTGACTTTTTACTGTGAGTTTTTATTGATATGGATCTGTTTTCTTTAATCTTTCAAAAATGGGCTACTCCCGTATACTTCAAGATTTAGAGAAAACAAATGACAGCGTAGAAAATTATACATGCACATCTTCATTGAATTACTTTCTAGCCTTTTTGCTCCATTGATCTCTTGTTTTTATATAACCCCAAATTCTTGGATTTTGTAATTCAGTACAATTGTTAAGTAGAATTGTTACAGCTACGAGGTGAAGAAGGAGTGAAAGAAATGGAAGCCAGGACTAAAGAGGAAGATGAACTTGAAGGTGGCATAGTTGATCGTGCTGGTAAAATTGAAAAAGATACACAAACTACAGAAGAGGATGATGAAGGAGAGAGAATTGAAAAAAAATATAAAAAGAAAATCAAATTTGAATGTGAAGGTGAGCAGATTTTGTTTTCTTTTGTAGGGTGGGGGTAACCCTATTTATCAAAACTGCTTGTTACATTTAGCAATTGATTTTGCAATATGTCAGATAACCAGTGTTCTGTTATTTTCCATTGCCCTCAAATACATGCAAATTAAACTAAATCTAATATCTTGAAATGCTTGTATCCATTGCTTTTGAGTTTTCCTCTGAATCCATTTTTCATTCATGTCCGAATTTTGAGGGTTTTTTCAGTTACATGTACAGTATGCAATATGTTTATGCTACGAGTTTTGTATAAGTATTTACTTCTTCAGGAGAATGAATTTTCCTTCTTTCAGGAGAGTTCCTTTTGTCAGACTCTATATATTTTAAACAGAATTGTTCAGATCCAGTCAGATTGATTGAAAATGATGTTTTTAAGTCGTGGGGTACTTTCCTCTCTTCAAGTGCTACCACATGCCTGTTTTTTCAAGCTGTGGACAAGAGAATATATTTTTTTAAATAGTATCATGACTTATCCTTCTTGTGTTTTTTTGTTTTAGTTTGTATTTATTTTAGATATATTCAACCAAGGTGTTAAAGCCTGTCGTCGAGTGTTTGACAGACTAGAAGATAAGTGTAGAAGTAAGGTCCCTTCACCTTTGGACGATTTTCTCTGTAAAATAGTCAATATTGGATTCCTGTGCAAGCTGGTTGATGGTATGAGATTTTTCATTCTTATGAATTTTTTTTTTATTAAATGGTTTATACTTGTTGCTTTCCCTTTTTATTTAAATGCACACTACTTGACCGTTAGTTTTCAATGTGCCATAAAACAGCATTAAATGAATAAATGTGGTACTTTCAGTGATTGGACGAGGCCTTGGCGGGGAATGCCAGCCTGATCATGTTGTTAGACCATCGTTTGGAAAAATGTACAAAAAATCTGAAGATTCTGTGGAAAATATGGAAAAAGGGTTTGATATTGAACTGCAATACAAGGTTTGTAGGAATCGAACTCTGTGTTACAATGCTCTTGAATTAATAACCTTATGAGATAAAGGATGCTGTCAAGTTTCTTTTGTCAAAATTGCTAAAAATGTTTTTTAGGTCAGGAGATTTTTTGATGAATTGATCATGTAACTTTAAACCAACATTTTGTCAGGATGGCATAAATACTTGAATGATTTCAAATAATGAGTTGCTTTTATGTATGTACAGTCAATCCTGAGTGGACAAGCACACATGAATTAGACCATTTCGTTAAGTTTGGCCAATCTGAAATACATCTTTATTGATGCAATAGAGCAGAACTCTTAATGATAGCAAATTATGAATAAAGACCACATTTTGTCTCAACCTTGAATGGTTCTTGTTTTAAATTTGGATTTCTTATCACTGGCAGGTTGTAAAAGGTAATGAAGAAGTTGATTATACCTCAGTCGCAGAAATGCGTGGTAACACCATGCATGAATTCAAACATGGTAGACAGTGGTTGGAATTTGTGATGCTGTTGATAAAAAGGGTTCTCGGATTTACTTTTGTTCTCGTGATAAGGAGGTATTGTGAATGTTCTGTACTAGCATAGCTTTTATTTCATGAATTCTCCTCATTTTAAACTATTCTATTTCCTTTAATTTGGAAATTTGTAGGCTGGCAGATGTATATAATTATTAACATAATCAGCAAAATTAATCCGCTTTATGAACTGTGGTTTGCAAAAATATCTTAACAAAAGCAGTGAATAAGCTAGTGTTCTTAAGTATGTGCATATATGTAACCTTTGCGTAACTCACAGTGCTCAATTAAGTTGTAATCCATTGTCTGGATAAGTGTACTGACACATGTATGTGTAATTAGGTACCTGTAAACTTCTTTCTTTTGCATTTTTCTTTAATCAGACTTTTGATGGAGTCCTGTGTAAAGGTATTCCAAACTATCCAATATACTTCCATGAGAACATCTTTTTCAGTGCATACAATTATTACAAGAAGTATAATACAGATCTGAGATTTGACAACATATACATTACATCGTACTTCAGAAAGATAGATGCCAGGAGAAATTACAGGGTAACTTCATGACTGTATCTTGTACTCACAGTAATGTAGGGTACTGTACATCAGTAATTAGTATCCAATTATCACTAAACTTAGTCACAGTTTTTAAGATCATATTGTACTAGTAATATCAATATCGGGCCCATTGTGCTTGAGTTATTGCCCTTAAATGGCTAAACTGAGACTAAATAACTTGGTTCAATTTTCACACGATTGTTATAACTGGTGAGGGTCGTTTGTTAGAGGGTCTGCAGTATATAGAAGAATCATAAAATGTTGAAATTCTGCTGGTCAAAATGGTGGGTAAAGTTGAAATAGCTGTCCATTGTTGGAAATTTTAACTTTTTTAAAAAAAAATGCAAAAAGTCAAAATTTAAGTTCTTTGACTTGTTACAATACGATTTTACAAGGTAATATGTATTAAATACATTGCAAATGATAAAAGTGCCAAGCATTATTCAGTTTTCCAAAGTGTCAACATCAGAAATGTTAAAATCAGCATTAATATCACAAGTATGCTATCCTTGTGAAAATCAACTCATTTACAAATGATTGAATTGGTCATTAAGTACAAACAGTACTTGTACAAATCATCCTAATGTCCACTATGTAGAATTCCAACATTTTGCAATTCAACCATAAAGTATCTACAAATAAAATGGTATTCCTGAGCTGTGGTAAGTAACTAATCATATCTAATGTTTGTTTTGTATGTGCAAAATGGAACAACAGTAAATGAAGTTTGTACTGTACCATACAATACCGTACTTTATGGAACAGGTACCAAGTTCATCCTTGCTTTTATATTGCTCTTGTATTAAGAAAACAATACAAATGTATGATAATTATTGAATGAATTGTTTTATTTGTTCTTAAGGACAAGAACGTATTGTTGCCTTTAAAGAAGATAGAGGCTAGTGCTGTTATCTTCCCGACCAGTTTGAAGCTTATGAAGTCTGAAAAGGGAAAACTTGTGTGTACATTTCATTTATTTTATGCTCATATTTCTTGTGTGGCAAAATTGTTTTCTCCTGCCAGCATTGTGAAGAATGCTGGTCATTGTTGGAATTAAACTGAAGATTTGTTTTGTGTAGCACACAAGACGTGCAGGCTTCTCAAAACTGCTGGAATACTTGCCTGACATTTGGTCAGGCTGAGTTAGAATGTCTGTCTGACCAAATGAATATTTGTCTGACCTAATATGTTATAAATACATGATAAATGCTGTAGATCGTGCCCAACTGCTGTACATCTGGTCTGGCACTAGCCGAAAAGTTATTGGACCTGCTCGAAATTTGCCTGACACGTTTGACGGTCCGGCAACTTTCGGGAAGCCTGCATATAGTTGAAGATGGTCCTAGTAAGTTAAAAACCTAAACGTAAAATAACATGTTTTGTTTCATAAATTTTTTCTTTTCTACAACATGTATGAAATAAAGTCTCAGGATTGGTATCAGACTGTGTCAGTTTTGAACTATTTATATTGATAATGAGTTTTAAAATTAATTAGGAGCATTGAAATTTCTTAGATGTAATATACATTTATAAAAATTCTCGCTTAAAATGTTGTTGAATGCTGATCAGAATTGATACAGCAGTGGATCATAATTTGTAATGAGATAATTGATTCATAACTGTTTTAAAACAGAAAAATGCATCTTAACCTTAGTGATATATAATACAGTGCAACCTCTCCAAAGTGGCTCTCTCTTGAGCAACAACCTCCCTTCAACAGCGTGATTTTTATCACAGTACAATTTAACTATGAATTTAACCTTGCTAGAGTAACATCTTCTCAACAACAACATAATTTTGCTTCTCCCAAAGAATGTTTCTTTGGAGTGGTTACACTGGATGTTATCAGCTCAGTACGGTGATGAATATAATTATATATTACATGTTTATAGGGAAAGGGTACAGTGCTGTTACTTGCTAGAGCCATTTTTTCTGGTATGATATTTCTGGTTGCTAATATAATGTACAGGGCTATGAGTGTCATTCGACAATACAGTAGAGTTGACTACAGACAAACTGGTAATTCTTATTTCGTTAATTAAATAATGTGTATACATTAATGGTTTGATTTTCTTCTGAGTTACTCTTACTACACGCCAATGAAAGAGGATAAATGTGGAGTAATCAGTATCAGGGTTTTCACCAGATGTCAGAAGTTGTGGGTCAAAAATTTATTATATATATGATAAATGTGTTTTTGGTCTGTGTCGCCATTTTAGGCCTTAAAACACCATTACACGCCATTTCTTCAACGTGCTAACTCCCTATGTTCTGTTACAGGTTCAAATGCAATAGACATTGAGATTGGAGGGAGTGGATTTATGAGTAATATTGTACGCCTGTTTCTTACCGGATTAAATACTAAGAATAAATTGGATGAGGTTTCATCCAACATTGGTTTGTATTCATTCTGTATACAGTAAAACCTGAGATAGTGACCACATCAATATTCCAACACC
>VIBL01000575.1:0-25930 GCA_008271625.1 Lutraria rhynchaena
TACAGGGGGAGCAGACCCACAGAAATCCCCAGGCAGACAGATCTGGATTGTGAATAAAGCAAAGAATATTCATAGTAAGGCTTTCCATGACAAAAAGATGAATAATGGTGATGTGAATGTATGTGACGGTGAGTGTAGGTGTGTATTGTGTGAGTGTGTGACTAGATTAACATACCTGAAAATACATGAACACATGAACCTATGGACCAGAAAATGTATCATTCACGAACAAAAGTAACGGCACCAGCCTTCTCCTACTCTCCTATTCAATTCATAGTGGCATCAGTTCACATATTCTAAGCCGGAGTCGAGGTCCGGAAGATACGCTTATGTGAACCTAGTCATACTTAAAAATGAATGAATGGAGAGATTACTTTCCTTGTCCGCAAATTGGCATTCATCTGATAGATTTTCACATGAACCAGTAAGAAATATAAAAAGAAATTACCATTTTCAATGTGCTAACTGGCTCCCAAGGGAATCCACATAACACCATCTTCCCATAGTATCCACGTTGTGCCATCTTCTTGTAGTATCCTCTGTTGACTGAGGGACTCTACATTACAATGTAGAGTCCCTGGTTGACCTCGAAAATAGAAGAAAAGAAAAACAATTAGAAAGTTCTTAAAACAGGATAAAAATAAGCATTTCAGAATTTCAAAAGAGAGTAGTGTTCACATGAATCTATGGACCAGAAAACACATAATTTACAAACGAAGGAGAAAAAGTAACGGCACCAGCCCTTTCCTACTCTCCTATTCAATTCATAGTGGCATCAGTCCACATATTCTACACCACTTTCACCAAACAGAGCGTCTAAAAGCCACCTAACCTTTAACCAACCATCAATAGAACACTCAGCAAAAAGGAGAGAAAAATTATTATGCAGACACGCAAAATTCATTATAGATTTTGTCTACATAATCGGACCCACTGAAGTTTTTGCGCAGGAATCAAGTGATACGCCAGGCCTCATGCCAAATCACCTCCCCAGTATGAGAACACACCGTCGCCCGGAAGGCATTCAACACGTGGTAGCCTAACGGCTGTTACACTGAACATAACGCACTCATCCCACTAGCTGAGTGCTCAGAAAATAATCAAGCCAAATTTGACTCTTAGACGATGTCGAGATCCCGAGGATAAGTTTATGTGAACCTAGCCATGCTTAAAATGAATGAATGGAGAGATTACTTTCCTTGTCCGCAAATTAGCATTCATCTGATAGATTTTCACATGAACCAGAAAGACAGATAAAAGACCTTACCATTTTCAATGTGCTACCTGGTTCCAAAGGGAATCCACATAACACAATCTTCCGATAGTATCCACGTTGTGCCATCTTCTCGTAGTATCCTCTGTTGACTGAGGGACTCTACATTACAATGTAGAGTCCCTGGTTGACCTCGCAAATAGAAAAAAGAGAAAACAATTAGATAGTTCTTAAAACAGGATAAATAAACATTTTCATTAAATACGTTTGTGAGCTCATTCATCCATCCAACTTACAATGAAGCCAATATATTCAATGATGCATTATTACACGTGCTCAATCTACCTTAAAATATGACACTTCCTGAATAATTGATAGGAAACTAGACAACCATCAAATAAACCATAATTTCTGACTAGTTCCAGCACAATATTCATTCTTAGTGGAAGCGTCCACAACAAGTTTAACCAAGATTCCCTACTTTCGTCCAACTGCAGAGCACACCACATATATTAACTTTTACCCCTATATGTCCAACTTGAATCTAAATACGCGACTCAGAGCACCTGGCCGGTAAGGAGTCTACAACTCAAATTGGGATGCAGAAGGATAGTTAACCAATAAGCTGAAATAAACAAAAATCCAATTGTGTGTAAGGAACCTGTGTAATACACACCTATATAGTGTACTACAGGGGGAGCAGACCCACAGAAATCCACAGGCAGACAGATCTGGATTGTGAATAAAGCAAAGAATATTCATAGAAAGGCTTTCCATGACAAAAAGATGAATAATGGTGATGTGAATGTATGTGACGGTGAGTGTAGGTGTGTATTGTGTGAGTGTGTGACTAGATTAACATACCTGAAAATACATGAACACATGAATCTATGGACCAGAAAATGTATCATTCACAAACAAAAGTAACGGCACCAGCCTTCTCCTACTCTCCTATTCAATTCATAGTGGCATCAGTTCACATATTCTAAGCCGGAGTCGAGGTCCGGAAGATACGCTTATGTGAACCTAGTCATACTTAAAATGAATGAATGGAGAGATTACTTTCCTTGTCCGCAAATTGGCATTCATCTGATAGATTTTCACATGAACCAGTAAGAAATATAAAAAGAAATTACCATTTTCAATGTGCTAACTGGTTCCCAAGGGAATCCACATAACACCATCTTCCCATAGTATCCACGTTGTGCCATCTTCTTGTAGTATCCTCTGTTGACTGAGGGACTCTACATTACAATGTAGAGTCCCTGGTTGACCTCGCAAATAGAAGAAAAGAGAAACAATTAGAAAGTTCTTAAAACAGGATAAAAATAAGCATTTCAGAATTTCAAAAGAGAGTAGTGTTCACATGAATCTATGGACCAGAAAACACATAATTTACAAACGAAGGAGAAAAAGTAACGGCACCAGCCTTTTCCTACTCTCCTATTCAATTCATAGTGGCATCAGTCCACATATTCTACACCACTTTCACCAAACAGAGCGTCTAAAAGCCACCTAACCTTTAACCAACCATCAATAGAACACTCAGCAAAAAGGAGAGAAAAATTATTATGCAGACACGCAAATTTCATTATAGATTTTGTCTACATAATCGGACCCACTGAAGTTTTTGCGCAGGAATCAAGTGATACGCCAGGCCTCATGCCAAATCACCTCCCCAGTATGAGAACACACCGTCGCCCGGAAGGCATTCAACACGTGGTAGCCTAACGGCTGTTACACTGAACATAACGCAATCATCCCACTAGCTGAGTGCTCAGAAAATAATCAAGCCAAATTTGACTCTTAGACGATGTCGAGATCCGGAGGATAAGTTTATGTGAACCTAGCCATGCTTAAAATGAATGAATGGAGAGATTACTTTCCTTGTCCGCAAATTAGCATTCATCTGATAGATTTTCACATGAACCAGAAAGACAGATAAAAGACCTTACCATTTTCAATGTGCTACCTGGTTCCAAAGGGAATCCACATAACACCATCTTCCGATAGTATCCACGTTGTGCCATCTTCTCGTAGTATCCTCTGTTGACTGAGGGACTCTACATTACAATGTAGAGTCCCTGGTTGACCTCGCAAATAGAAAAAAGAGAAAACAATTAGAAAGTTCTTAAAACAGGATAAATAAACATTTTCATTAAATACGTTTGTGAGCTCATTCATCCATCCAACTTACAATGAAGCCAATATATTCAATGATGCATTATTACACGTGCTCAATCTACCTTAAAATATGACACTTCCTGAATAATTGATAGGAAACTAGACAACCATCAAATAAACCATAATTTCTGACTAGTTCCAGCACAATATTCATTCTTAGTGGAAGCGTCCACAACAAGTTTAACCAAGATTCCCTACTTTCGTCCAACTGCAGAGCACACCACATATATTAACTTTTACCCCTATATGTCCAACTTGAATCTAAATACGCGACTCAGAGCACCTGGCCGGTAAGGAGTCTACAACTCAAATTGGGATGCAGAAGGATAGTTAACCAATAAGCTGAAATAAACAAAAAATCCAATTGTGTGTAAGGAACCTGTGTAATACACACCTATATAGTGTACTACAGGGGAGCAGACCCACAGAAATCCACAGGCAGACAGATCTGGATTGTGAATAAAGCAAAGAATATTCATAGTAAGGCTTTCCATGACAAAAAGATGAATAATGGTGATGTGAATGTATGTGACGGTGAGTGTAGGTGTGTATTGTGTGAGTGTGTGACTAGATTAACATACCTGAAAATACATGAACACATGAATCTATGGACCAGAAAATGTATCATTCACAAACAAAAGTAACGGCACCAGCCTTCTCCTACTCTCCTATTCAATTCATAGTGGCATCAGTTCACATATTCTAGCCGGAGTCGAGGTCCGGAAGATACGCTTATGTGAACCTAGTCATACTTAAAATGAATGAATGGAGAGATTACTTTCCTTGTCCGCAAATTGGCATTCATCTGATAGATTTTCACATGAACCAGTAAGAAATATAAAAAGAAATTACCATTTTCAATGTGCTAACTGGTTCCCAAGGGAATCCACATAACACCATCTTCCCATAGTATCCACGTTGTGCCATCTTCTTGTAGTATCCTCTGTTGACTGAGGGACTCTACATTACAATGTAGAGTCCCCGGTTGACCTCGCAAATGGAAGAAAAGAAAAACAATTAGAAAGTTCTTAAAACATGATAAAAATAAGCATTTCAGAATTTCAAAAGAGAGTAGTGTTCACATGAATCTATGGACCAGAAAACACATAATTTACAAACGAAGGAGAAAAAGTAACGGCACCAGCCTTTTCCTACTCTCCTATTCAATTCATAGTGGCATCAGTCCACATATTCTACACCACTTTCACCAAACAGAGCGTCTAAAAGCCACCTAACCTTTAACCAACCATCAATAGAACACTCAGCAAAAAGGAGAGAAAAATTATTATGCAGACACGCAAATTTCATTATAGATTTTGTCTACATAATCGGACCCACTGAAGTTTTTGCGCAGGAATCAAGTGATACGCCAGGCCTCATGCCAAATCACCTCCCCAGTATGAGAACACACCGTCGCCCGGAAGGCATTCAACACGTGGTAGCCTAACGGCTGTTACACTGAACATAACGCAATCATCCCACTAGCTGAGTGCTCAGAAAATAATCAAGCCAAATTTGACTCTTAGACGATGTCGAGATCCCGAGGATAAGTTTATGTGAACCTAGCCATGCTTAAAATGAATGAATGGAGAGATTACTTTCCTTGTCCGCAAATTAGCATTCATCTGATAGATTTTCACATGAACCAGAAAGACAGATAAAAGACCTTACCATTTTCAATGTGCTACCTGGTTCCAAAGGGAATCCACATAACACCATCTTCCCATAGTATCCACGTTGTGCCATCTTCTCGTAGTATCCTCTGTTGACTGAGGGACTCTACATTACAATGTAGAGTCCCTGGTTGACCTCGCAAATAGAAAAAGAGAAAACAATTAGAAAGTTCTTAAAACAGGATAAATAAACATTTTCATTAAATACGTTTGTGAGCTCATTCATCCATCCAACTTACAATGAAGCCAATATATTCAATGATGCATTATTACACGTGCTCAATCTACCTTAAAATATGACACTTCCTGAATAATTGATAGGAAACTAGACAACCATCAAATAAACCATAATTTCTGACTAGTTCCAGCACAATATTCATTCTTAGTGGAAGCGTCCACAACAAGTTTAACCAAGATTCCCTACTTTCGTCCAACTGCAGAGCACACCACATATATTAACTTTTACCCCTATATGTCCAACTTGAATCTAAATACGCGACTCAGAGCACCTGGCCGGTAAGGAGTCTACAACTCAAATTGGGATGCAGAAGGATAGTTAACCAATAAGCTGAAATAAACAAAAAATCCAATTGTGTGTAAGGAACCTGTGTAATACACACCTATATAGTGTACTACAGGGGGAGCAGACCCACAGAAATCCACAGGCAGACAGATCTGGATTGTGAATAAAGCAAAGAATATTCATAGTAAGGCTTTCCATGACAAAAAGATGAATAATGGTGATGTGAATGTATGTGACGGTGAGTGTAGGTGTGTATTGTGTGAGTGTGTGACTAGATTAACATACCTGAAAATACATGAACACATGAACCTATGGACCAGAAAATGTATCATTCACAAACAAAAGTAACGGCACCAGCCTTCTCCTACTCTCCTATTCAATTCATAGTGGCATCAGTTCACATATTCTAAGCCGGAGTCGAGGTCCGGAAGATACGCTTATGTGAACCTAGTCATACTTAAAATGAATGAATGGAGAGATTACTTTCCTTGTCCGCAAATTGGCATTCATCTGATAGATTTTCACATGAACCAGTAAGAAATATAAAAAGAAATTACCATTTTCAATGTGCTAACTGGTTCCCAAGGGAATCCACATAACACCATCTTCCCATAGTATCCACGTTGTGCCATCTTCTTGTAGTATCCTCTGTTGACTGAGGGACTCTACATTACAATGTAGAGTCCCCGGTTGACCTCGCAAATAGAAGAAAAGAAAAACAATTAGAAAGTTCTTAAAACAGGATAAAAATAAGCATTTCAGAATTTCAAAAGAGAGTAGTGTTCACATGAATCTATGGACCAGAAAACACATAATTTACAAACGAAGGAGAAAAAGTAACGGCACCAGCCTTTTCCTACTCTCCTATTCAATTCATAGTGGCATCAGTCCACATATTCTACACCACTTTCACCAAACAGAGCGTCTAAAAGCCACCTAACCTTTAACCAACCATCAATAGAACACTCAGCAAAAAGGAGAGAAAAATTATTATGCAGACACGCAAATTTCATTATAGATTTTGTCTACATAATCGGACCCACTGAAGTTTTTGCGCAGGAATCAAGTGATACGCCAGGCCTCATGCCAAATCACCTCCCCAGTATGAGAACACACCGTCGCCCGGAAGGCATTCAACACGTGGTAGCCTAACGGCTGTTACACTGAACATAACGCAATCATCCCACTAGCTGAGTGCTCAGAAAATAATCAAGCCAAATTTGACTCTTAGACGATGTCGAGATCCGGAGGATAAGTTTATGTGAACCTAGCCATGCTTAAAATGAATGAATGGAGAGATTACTTTCCTTGTCCGCAAATTAGCATTCATCTGATAGATTTTCACATGAACCAGAAAGACAGATAAAAGACCTTACCATTTTCAATGTGCTACCTGGTTCCAAAGGGAATCCACATAACACCATCTTCCGATAGTATCCACGTTGTGCCATCTTCTCGTAGTATCCTCTGTTGACTGAGGGACTCTACATTACAATGTAGAGTCCCTGGTTGACCTCGCAAATAGAAAAAAGAGAAAACAATTAGAAAGTTCTTAAAACAGGATAAATAAACATTTTCATTAAATACGTTTGTGAGCTCATTCATCCATCCAACTTACAATGAAGCCAATATATTCAATGATGCATTATTACACGTGCTCAATCTACCTTAAAATATGACACTTCCTGAATAATTGATAGGAAACTAGACAACCATCAAATAAACCATAATTTCTGACTAGTTCCAGCACAATATTCATTCTTAGTGGAAGCGTCCACAACAAGTTTAACCAAGATTCCCTACTTTCGTCCAACTGCAGAGCACACCACATATATTAACTTTTACCCCTATATGTCCAACTTGAATCTAAATACGCGACTCAGAGCACCTGGCCGGTAAGGAGTCTACAACTCAAATTGGGATGCAGAAGGATAGTTAACCAATAAGCTGAAATAAACAAAAAATCCAATTGTGTGTAAGGAACCTGTGTAATACACACCTATATAGTGTACTACAGGGGGAGCAGACCCACAGAAATCCACAGGCAGACAGATCTGGATTGTGAATAAAGCAAAGAATATTCATAGTAAGGCTTTCCATGACAAAAAGATGAATAATGGTGATGTGAATGTATGTGACGGTGAGTGTAGGTGTGTATTGTGTGAGTGTGTGACTAGATTAACATACCTGAAAATACATGAACACATGAATCTATGGACCAGAAAATGTATCATTCACAAACAAAAGTAACGGCACCAGCCTTCTCCTACTCTCCTATTCAATTCATAGTGGCATCAGTTCACATATTCTTAGCCGGAGTCGAGGTCCGGAAGATACGCTTATGTGAACCTAGTCATACTTAAAATGAATGAATGGAGAGATTACTTTCCTTGTCCGCAAATTGGCATTCATCTGATAGATTTTCACATGAACCAGTAAGAAATATAAAAAGAAATTACCATTTTCAATGTGCTACCATATAACACCATCTTCCCATAGTATCCACGTTGTGCCATCTTCTTGTAGTATCCACATTGTGCCATCTTCCTGCAGTATCCTCAGTTGACCTCGCTAAATAGAAATATGTATAATATCAATTAGAATGTGATTAAAAACAGGTTAAATAACATTTTCGTTTGTAAATCAGTTTGCGGGATCATTCATCCATCCAACAAACACAAATTCCAATTGTGTATAAGGAACCTATGTTCAGCAGCAGCTACGGCAGCAGAATCACATAAAAACACAGACAGACAGATCTAGATTGCAATTAAAGCTGTGAATATTCATAGTAAGTCCATCATGACAAAAGGTGAAGAATGAACATATTTTTAAATTAAAGATAGAAAATGTCTAACGTTTGTAAAGCGCTGGTAATTAAGGTCATCCACATATCACCATCTTCCCATGATATCCACATTGTGCCATTTTCCCACAGTATCCACATTGTGCCATCATTTGACTTCAGAAAGAAGTGAAAAGCAATTAGAATATGAAGCAGACAAATACTCATTTGCGATAAAATCAATTATTTAATGTGCAATATGACACATGTTATACCTTATGATCAAAGCCATGAATTTTCAAAGTAAGGCATTTTATGACAAAAGATGAGGAATTGAGATATGAATGTGTGTTATAGTGCTGCAAGTGTTTGTGTGCGTGATGTATATGTAAGCATGTGAATCACGGGAGGTACGTCTGAATAAACGCTAACATAGATACAAAATTTGACACAAATCAACCGTTCATAAATTTAGCTTTCCAAGTATTGCTGAGAGCAGGAAATATACAAAAATGTTATTATCTAATATACAGAACATCATAAACATCCAGACTGCAACCACTTCCTCAAGAAAATATATCATTCAAAAAATGAAGGATAAAAAATTAACCAAAAAGTATTATGCTTGTTTTTCTCATTTTAGTTTTGTTTTAACCAAAAGAATAGAATAAATAAAGTGATATAGTTAATTTTCAGTTTCGACAAAATCGCTAAATGATATAAGGTTCGCTTACTTCTAATATAGTCCCTTGATTGTCTCTTTTTCTGTATGTCCTCGAATTTATTTCTCTTACACTATCTTTGATCATGAGGCTTGTGATGCTTACAACTACCTGCATTGTCGTACTCTTTGTGACCTTTTCGTGAAAATAATAAATTGATGAAGATAAACAGACACATTCTCAATGGAAATACAAGTACTATAGTGCATGTTTAGTTAAAATTTGTCCAATAATTCTTGTAATAATATCACAGGTACCGGTCAATGTGGTAAAATTAATGAAACACTTTTCAATAGAGAATACTTAAGAAAATGTTTATTGGATGAAAAAATAGGTGTCATACATCGAGCACATTTTAAAGCACAAGTTAATTTATAACAAAGTTTATTGTTTTTCTTCCATGATAAAGCTTTTTTGGCCTATCCTAATCATCATCATCCTTTAATGAATATGTAACAAGTATTAGACTGGAGTATCACTGGAGTATCGATTCATGCAAACATGATAAAATAATTCAAATTTTACCAACACATTAACAAATGCACCACGAGTATGTATACAAATTATAATCATTCAAATTAATATCAACAGTTGTTTCAAAAAATGAAAAATGTATTCATAAAATAAAGCGACGAATAAGATAAGATATATCTATTAAATAATACACACCACGTTGTTGAAACAATAAATGTATAATTCCCAAAACACGTCCTTTCATTGTGTTTTACTTGTCACTAATGCGGTTGCCCGCGAAAAATTCACTCAAAACTAACCACGCTTTTGGGTATCTGAACACAATTAGTACCACGTGACTTCTTTTTTCTTAATCCCTTTATCGTTACAATGAAACGTTCGCCAAGAAACACGTTTTTCGTATAAATCAATCCTTCCGATTGCTCGTGTGTAAACACATTAGCAACAAAAATAATGTACATGTACACCGACTCTGTAATTATAATAAAACAACTGACGACCAAAACTTTTTGCATACTGGTTAAAATATTTTTAGGAAATGTCTTTATACCTTAGATAAATGTAAAGTAATTTCATGCTTAATTCAAGAAGTTAATTTACCAGATACAAACAATAACAGCCTTACCCTGTGAGTGTCCATAGACTGTATCGAAAAGTATGGAGATGACACGGTAATTAATACACACATATCTTTACATAGCTATACATAAGCCAACACCGGCTTTTCATAGATGCAGACCAAGGTCAACAACTATGTGAAAATTTGAACGAAATACAATTCCATTTACTAACTATTCCTATAGCATAATAAAAACATTAGATTCCTCATAATGCAACAACAAGCCAGAGACGCTAAGGAAAACCCTTAAACTGAGTGTAACTTAACTAAAAAAATATCCGACCTGCGCACGAAATGTTGTGGAACGAACCCATAAAACTAGCTAAACATTTACCAAACCTGCATCAGAAAGAAATCACATTACGTGCAAAACAAAAATATCAAAAATGAATAAATTCTTACCTCAATTCTTTGAGCATAATAATGATTTAACATATCATAAAACAACGTGTTGTCTTTCCAACGTATTACGTCTGTGTGCGAATTTACTACCCAAAACCAAACCTATATAGAGCTAAATTGCCACACCCAATATCGAGAATTACAAAACCCAGGGAATTCTCGTGGAATTCAGGACAAAAATATCGTACGATACTCAATTTATCCTAACTCATACTGAGGCTCGTACACGTGGATTTATGAAAAATACCACTTGAATCAAGCACAGGGGGCTAGCACATTGAAGGGATGGTGTATAATGGTGTATTATGCTTAGAATGGCCACATGGATCAAAAACACTTATATTACACATATACATATACAAGGTTACAACTTCCAAAATGACAGCTTCTGTATCAAGTTTGTTTAACACTACGTAACTTTTCAAGAAATCGCGCAAATTTCTAATTACTGGTGTCTACAGATAGCTAATGCATTATACTACATATAACCAATAAACATATGGTCCAATTCAAAACGATGAAGCTGGTATTTAATCTTTTTCTTTCGAAAAATCGACAATTTCGTTTAGTCGAACGCGACCTCGCAACATCACAATGATCAGAATTAAGCGAGTTAAATATAAATCATATGAAAATGCTAGATTCAAAATGCAAACAATAATGTCCTATCTTTGCAAAACAAAATCCAACGATTCAGTCGAAAATATCATAATAACAAGCTGATGCAATGATTTCCCTTCTTTACTTTGATTAAAATTTGAGGCCCGGCTATGCACTTTGTGACAGTCCTTTGTCAGACATTCTCTGAATACCGTACACTCTAAATTCCGGAAACCGGACGATCTTTCCGCACCACAGACTTCATACTGTTCTTTATTTTTGTTCCGAATATCCGAATATTCCGGACACCAACATTTTCGAGATGTCAAAATTTTGTGAAGGGTTCACATTATTATTGAAACAATAGGATTTTGCCCCCCCCTCATTAACAAACGTGTCAAGCATCTATTGTTTACTTTAAGTGCTCATGTGTAATAATAGCTAAAGCGTAAACTAATAACCAATCATTGGTATCAAGATTGTCTAGAATTTTAAGATTATTTATTTCTTAATACTCTTAATCATATATATTAAATTTTGAAACGTAAAGCGTTTTGTTGAGTTTGCAAAATACTAACGACTTAATGATATATATAACACACACACAGACACAGACACACACACACACACACACACACACACACACACACACAAAACATTCCACCTTCCTCAAATTACCACCTTCCCCAAAATCCGCAGCCCAAAATCACACAACACTTAGGATCATACAAAAATGAGAGACATATCGGTCGCTCGGGAGGGGAGGTATCGCATTGAAACAGTCTTTAGAAAAACTATATGTGTATTAATGTAGCGTAAGTGGCTATTTGGTGATATCAAGTTTCACCTATTTATAGTTTAAAAAGTTAACCATAGCAGTATACATTAATAAACCTAAACGTAATTCATTTTTGAATGACGATAACAAACTGTATATAAGGATATATTACAACATTTAGCCTTAAAATAATAATTATGATATCATGCAAGGAACCTTGCCCCAGATTTTTGATAACGTCTTCCGTTCATTAGATATTTGACTTTAAAGAAAAGTGTATGACCTGTTACGACCGGGATTTGAATCCGGATCTCCGGATTACAAGAGATAGTTTATATGAAGGTCTTGTTGTAAAAAGTAGTGAACTCTTATAAACATGTGATGAATACATAATAAAAATTAATTTCATTGTTTCTGACAAGCACTTGATAGTCGAGCCCGCTGTCCTCTCACAGCTCTTGATTCTGTTTTACTGAATTAACACTAATTCGTCACTTAATTATGGTTCCGTTTTGTTTGGCAATTCCTTTTAGCATACACAACGTTTTATCATAATACATACTTGAACTTATCATCATTAAATGTGCATATTCTTCTGGAAAAGTGTCACACATGTTAGCAGTAATAACAATAACTATAAAACCCCGGATGACACATGTGTTAGATGATATCTAAGGACCAAAACTGTTTTGGGAACTTAATCCCCTTGATAACTTCATTAATTCACATCATATTTGGATACTAAAATCCATTTGTCACACAAAATATCCACTGGATGTTAATTTTGAAACACTCCGCAAACTAAACATAATATTACAACAGACAATTAATTAAACTATGTCCGACTTTTTAGCTCTCAATTTACCACCCATGGAAACAAACAAAAGTAGCAGAATAAGTGATTACTTAGCTGCGTATTGAAACGGAGTAACCAGTGAAGAAATTAAGTGAAGTTTCCATAAACTCGCTGACAAAGTAGTGTATCATGTAGCAGATTTGCAAATCGAACAAAACAGGAAAATAAAAATTCCCAGAGAAACATCTGTATTTTTTGTTCCTTCTATATTTTGAAAATATTGATCAAAATGGAACTGAAGACTTGGAAATACACTGTTGATATATCTATAAAATATCTAGTTTTTATGTATTTATTATAGATTATTAAATATAATGCGCCTGGGGGAAGCGTTTGATAGAGATGAAGCAGTAATGATGTAGCGTAAATGGGTGGTTATGGAGGTTTCTGACTTTTAATCATTAGCCTTCAAATCCCATACGGGTCAAAATTTCATATACGAGAAAGTTGTCCATCTAGCTAACGGGAGGTCAGTGGTCCTATCCGGGTTTATTCCCAGTATCTTCTTTCACCGCTAAAGCTAGGAAGTCGCCAAATGACCCTTACTGTTAGTGCTACGTTAAACTGCAGTGAAAAAATATGGAGTATATACTTATTCTATCTTCATCTATTGCACTAAAAATGTGTTTCATGCATGTTGAATTATTCCAAAGTAGTTTAAATTCTCTTTCACAGTGAGCTAACCCTTGTTATTTGTGAATTAGAAACAAGTAATTTATATTTTGCAAAATGCTTTTTTCAGCCTGATGACATCACATAAATAAATGTTTTCATTAATGTTTTCAATCAAGTGTGTGACAAAATCCCAAGTGTCTGTAATGTTTCCTAGAAAAAATCAGCATGATTGAACATAATATTATGTTTGTTAAGATATAATTGTTTTCTTGTTTTCTACTATGATGATATTCTTGCGCTTCGATACACGCCCCCTTTTCGGTAATGACTCTAAAATAATTATATTTATTCCTATAATTTTCTCCAATATTGAGTGTTTCTTGGATGGACCCATTAACGCTTGATGTCCTCCACCTCGGAGAAATGTAAATTAGCTGTCGAGGATGAACAGACCTATTTTGTGTAATATAAAGAACAATAAAAGAAACTTCCGCTTTGCTTAGTGCAGATATATAAATAAATATGTAAAGAATGGTTGGTATTTACTTGTATCCATGGAGTACTTCAATGTGAATTTGTGTGTAAACTTTTATTGCTTTACGTTCACGGAAAACTGATCAAATGGTTGATTAAATGTGGTAGGGGTCGTAGACCAAAATCACATATTAATACCGGGTATGGCCACCTTGAACATCAAGCACTGACAGGCATCGTTGGCGTATAGAACCGACAAGTGTGTTGATTTCTGCCTGTGGAATGTTATTCCACTCCTGGAATAAGGCTTGTGTTAATTCATTGATGTTTGACGGTGGGATAGGGCGACGTCTAACGCGCTGGTCCAAATTATCCCACGAGAGTTCGATGGTATTCAGATCTGGATTTTTGGTGAGCCAATCATTAATGAATGCAATATTTTTCGTCCAAAGATGTGAACGTGCCCAATAAACACGATTTACGTGGTGTCGTCGCGTCAATACACAACTAACGTAAGGACGGCGTCCACGTGGACCACCCTCGTTTCATTTTGTTCATTTTTACACAATCGTTTTGAATAGAACTGGTTGCTGTGGTAACAATGTATCTACAAAAAATAACAGTCGTACATGAGTATGTCATATCTGTCCAGGCATTCATTGCGACCGATTTATCGTCCAGAAAAAAAAAACGACACGAAATCAGAGAAGGGTCGGGGATTATTTATAAATGAACCCAGCCAAATGTCTCTTCTCGGATTCTAAGAAAAAATGAGGCTAAGTAGGCGATTCTGTACTTGTCCAGACATATAGCACGGATTAACCGGACAATATTACACCAGACATTTAAGCTGGAGAACTCATAGCGTAAACGCTTTTAACGAGATCATATCTAGTTCAAATCATACATGTATGACAGAATACACTTCCCTTTGTAAATTGACTGTCTGATCACAGCCAGACTTGGAGAACAAATTACTGTATAGGATTACTGGGGTCATATTATATTCGTACATTCACCAATTATATCCACCAATAGCGATGGAGACAAATCAGAATCTCTATGCTGGTGTTCTATAAGTGAATCAAGTCCTTCTTCGCATATTTCAAACAGATTTGATTTATCATAACCAACTATACTTTGGCTGGCATTAATTCAGATCCCGGTATTTACTTTTATTTTATCCATGGGGAACTTTAGTAATGAATTGTTGAACAAAATTTTAATGGGATGGCATCAATTGATGAAGGAGTTATGCAATTTCGGTCAGAAAAGCATCAAGATGCATATCCTTAAACGGTTAATGAACATTTACATATTCTGACAAAAAGAATTAGTGTAATACAATAAAACGCTTCTAAAGAAATTGTCGAAATTGCAATGTACGTTATCTGAGGATATGAATATTCTTTAAGCCGAAGATTTCTTCCAATTTATTCAATTCTCACGTGCATGTTATCATATTGTAAAAATAACTTCTTTGGATGGAAAACTTAACATGAGATGAAACCATTCGTCTTTGTTCACAATTAAATATAACTATGAGATAAAGTTGACTGAATACGTGTCATTACAATACAATCTGAAATTATTCTGCGTACTTGTGTTAGTGACGAAAATAGAACCTGTTGATTATTAGAAAACTCCACATGCACATTTATTGTCGACCAACATTTCCATAAGCTATCAAACGCTGAATATATACACTACTTAACAACAACACTGCATGGTGATGTAAGAGGCAGAATTCATTTTGTCTGGGTTTGTAGGATATTTCAACTTCACGCTTGTCTCGGGGATGTAAAAAGCATGGATAATAACTATGATCAAAATGAACTTACAAGTACTCACCAAGATATTGTACCTCGAATACAATACAATGTTATCATCATAATTGCATGTTGTAACGTCAAATTACATTAATTAATACACTGTTGAACCGTCAATTATGGAAGTTTCGAATGCCTTTCAGATGTTACATTATTGAGATTTACATCATTGTGACGTACTGTTAACTATGATGTTGTATATCTGCCCACTTCTTCGTCTGTACGATTCTAGACTGCTGTCGACCGAATATTTTAATTGTATTTTTTTTTATAAAATCATGACTAGTCTGCACCTTGTATGTACTCTATTTGCCTTACTGTTAATAAAAGCAGCTTGAAGCGAGAAGGTAGATAAAACAGAGGATGATTTGTTTTGTTGGAACTTTTATTGCATTTTTAAAGATTTTACAAAAAGTTCACTATGTCAATGGTTGTTGAGATGCCCTTGATATTTGTATCGAAGTTCGATGCAACAATACTCCCGTTCAGAGAACTAGTTTGTATTCAATTTAAAAGATTTAAGATATTGTTTTTTTTTTTGGGGGGGGGGGTATTTTAGGCGGATCTATACACATGCTTTTCATTAGACGATATTAAGACTTTTTTAAAATTCTTGTTTTATAGTACACTAACAATACTAGTATTATCAGACACAAATTTAATGAGAGGGTTTTAAGATATCAAGTGGAATATTTATGTGGACAATTCTAAGAAAGGGTGTCAGTTATATTGCTGAAGTTATTTTTCATGTTCAATGTTATGTGTCGGCGCTTTACTTCATTCTTTTCATTGAACGTTTGTGAATGTCTGTTTTACGACTTTTACGGGGTCAGGTCAGGTGTGCTGGCTCTGTACAAAATACAAGTTCATATTACATATTACATTTTACACAGTACATATTTTTACAATAATGGCTTCTTCAAGATGGTTTTGCGAATGCTGAAGTTCCAAGGTAGGATGACTGTTGCTTTATTTGTTTCCCTGGTCAATGTTGTTCGTCAACCTTTTCAACGTTTATAACAGTCTGTTTTATGAATGCTTGGTTTCAAGTCTTGTGTGCCGCGGCCGTGGTCCAGTGGTTAGTGCGCTGGACTTGTAACCCGGAGATCCGGGTTCGAATCCCAGTTGTGGCATGTCATACCCTTCCATGAAAATTTGACAAAAATGTCGATTTTCCTCCATATATGGAGACGTCGCCGGCTCCTTGTGGAAGGGTAAGTTAGTACTGGTTAGTATACAGTCCAGGAAAACTGGTTATGTGAACCGGTCACCGTATATAACTGAAAAAAATTGAAAATCGGCGTTAAATCCCAGTGACAATAAGTTATATGAAAAAAATCAAGTCTTGTGCTGTCTCTGTATATATATATATGTTAGGAACACAACACATCTTGACAAAGTTTAAGATTGTGGATTTAACATTTCTCATCATGTCTGACTTTATCATTGAAATGTCAGTTTTGTCTAGACATAAACCAGGCAGATTATTAATGTCAGCAGGCGGTTTCTTCTCATTACTACGTCATCGTCATATGCAGTGCTTCACCGATCAAAGTACATTCAACTCTGAACTACGGAGAAAAGTCTCCCTTTGTCCTTTAGGAAAGCTTCAGTTATATTCACGTCCATATTAGAATACATGTAATTTTCAAAAAAGTCAATTACAATGAAACCTCGTTAACGTTATTATTATCATTACTATTATTATTGATATCATTTTTATCAATAATTTATATCACAATGCCATTGTCAAGCTAAAAATATTGAAAATCAGATCGAAATAAGCAGTTACAGCCTTGGGACAGAATTAATCCTGTGTTTTTGTAAAACAACAATAACACATCGAAAAACCAGGGGACGGGGTCTCCGTAATCGAGTGGTTATGGTCTGTGTCTTGTAATCACTAGCCCCTTACTGCTGAGAGTTCGAATCCCACCAGGGACCAGACAGGGAGGAAGCTGTCCACATAGATAACGGAAGGTCGTTGGTTCTACCTAGTTAAAGCTGGAAAGTTACTAGACGACCCCGGTGTGGACTGATGTTAATGGTGCATGGTCCAGCCAGTTTCAGGTGATGAAAACGTTAATCTTATGCATAAGTGATCCCAACAAGTGACTGAGATGCTGGAGCACAGTTACAGTTTATTAATTAATTTCTATGTTTTGTCTTAACATTCTTAATTTTCCTCGATTTTTTTTTCAAATATACTGCTGAAAAGCTTGTGCGACGTTAATCTCAATAAAAAGAAGAATGAATTTTTTATCGCTTTGCATGTTTGTAAACCTGCTAATTCCACGTTTCTTTGCCGGGGAAGTTCTTTTTCATTTAATTTGAAACAGCACAAATAAGCATCTGATTATGCTATTACACGTAATTTGAGTTTATTTCATTATCATAAATATCACTGTATGGACACTTTAACTATATTATCTTGGAACAAAACGATTTCTTGAAAACATTTGACGAATTATAGTAACATCAATGCAAATGAATAGCATAATGTTGTGTTTTCGTGAAATTATCGGAGAATTATTTTAGTTGAGAACTGTTTTAGTTAAATGTTAGAGACCTCTTTTATTGATCAATGAATGGATAGAAAACAAGAACCAAGCAACAACATATACCACCACAGCCAACAACAAAATACTTGTACTAACAAAAATAACAAAAACAACAACTCATCAACACAGAAAAACAAACAACAAAAGCAACAAAACAACGACAAAACAACAATAAAAAGCAACACACACGCACGCACGCCCACGCGCACGCACGCACACACACAACCTGACGAGGTATCTTACATTCCCCAAACGGTTCAGTCCTCAAAGCAATCGACACAGTATCAATAGCAACATGGCATGAAAATAATACACAGTAAACAAAACAATCCCACAAGTATATCAATATTCAATATCCCGGGTTAACACATTTCGACTGTCTGTATCCAAAACTTGCCGGGATATATTTAGATATGAATAGGGTAGCTATTAAGGACTTGACAGAATAATAAAGTGGCCGACACAGTAAAACTTAGCATATGAGCAAAAACAATACAGCGAAAGTTTAAGCGGGACCTGTTTTTTGTTTTTTCTTGTTTCTTGTTCGAAGTAAAGATTTGTCTGAAAAAAGTTACTGAAAGTTACTCCTTGTCAATATTTGGATGCAGTAACAATAATTTGTAAAAAAAACCTGGCAAACACAATATGGCCCACGTTGTTCAATTTGAGACAAATAAACACTAAAACAGTTTTAAATAAAGTATGGGCAGAGACTCAAATCCACGAAAAACGTTGTCACAGTTGCATCCCTGGATGATCATTTTATTGTTAGTCTAGAAAAAATGATAAATTTTGGTTTACTTGACCAAATCAGGTAGGGTAGGAATATTTTTTCTAAACGTACCTTTTATGGAGATACTAGACTCAATTCACCCTCAAATATCTTCGTACTTGGAATTTATCCGATAAAAAACATTAGGGTCCGTGCCAAAAGTAGGGTCGGTCAGGGAATGTAAACATGATTATTTGTCCAGCCCCATCAAGTTGTGAACGATCAACTTGAATAAAGATATAAAGAACCAGGATAGAGCTATCAATCGGAAATATCGATTATCGTAATGTTTGTCAAAGACGATATGATATCGCTTTATGAATTTATAAGACATGTACACTTTAACTACATCGTAAAGGGTCTCCGTGGTCGAGTGGTTATGGTCTCTGACTCGTAATCACCAGACTCTCACGGCTATGAGTTCGAATCCGACTTTGGACAAAATTTAACACGCGAGGAAGCTGTCCAGCTAGCCTATGGAATATCAGTAATTCTAAGCAAGTGTAAGCCTTCGGTCATCCTACACTGTTAAAACTAGAAAGTCGCCAAATTGACTTTGGTAATTGGTAGACGTTAAACTCAAGTACAAAACTAAATCGTACACAATTAATTATAAAATGGCGTGAGTAAATCGTATCGTTCAAATGTTTTCTGCCATGAACACTGTAAACGTTTTGAACATTTTTGTTCTTTAGATCATGTATAGCCAGAGCCTGAAGCTTTAAGTTAAAATCTCCTGCACGATAACATAAAAACATGTAAAACATTTTTAGGAAGAATGAATTAAAATGTGAAAGCAAACTGATTTGTTGTTTTTTCTTAATTCTTAAAGAATAATCGTTTACATCACACTGTATATTGTAATATCTTAGTAAATATAATATAGTAAATGAAATATGTCACAATGCCAGTTTTACAGAATTCTGATAAAGGCTGTCTTATTATATTTTAAATGGCCTTTTTTCATTGGTTAGATTGTATGTCATAGTCTGATATATCTTTTTCTAAATCAGAATTTGTTGCCATGAATCAAGATCTAGAATTAATATGAAAAATAAAATATCATTCATGCATGAACATTGAACCATAGTGTAGTAGATTTTCTTAGTACACTTTAAGCTTTACTAATACTGAGTAGATCAAATTAATAGGTAAGTAGGAGTTTCAAAATACGAATGTACTTTTAGCTTTACGATAAATATCAAATGTGGCTTTTTTAGTGCATAGTTACTTTGTACTTTTACCTAATAAGTTTAGATTGAAAATACGGACTTTCGATGTATTTCTAGACTAATTTAGTCACTATAGAACTAACGTACTGGAGTTTATGTCACAAGAATATCAGACAGAAACATAATGTCCTTCTGATACAATAAACAAAAACCTTTTTGGCACAGTGAGCCAAATACCTTTTGTTATAACAAATCATGACCTTCAGGCATATGATTAGTGCCTTTTTGCGCAATAAGCCTTAACCCGTTCGATATAGCAACGAAGGTCTAATATCAACCTCAGCACAAGCACATGTACGCCAAAATCCAACGTTACCATGATCATAGATGCATATTTTCATTTAAATTACTGTAAACCACGTATAGAGAAAACTTTAGCATAGAATTTAGACTTTTGAATCTGTTATCTATAATTCTTCGATAGTAGAACTATGTTATATATAGACCACCTCAACATTAAGACCATATACTTTTTGTCTTAAAGATTGTCTTAATTTCAAGGTTTTGTTGTATATGAAAATATTTGCGTAGTACTCTTTACATTCCAAGGAAAGATTTTGAAATACAGTAAAACCTCGATTATACAAAATAGACGGGTCCTTAATATTATTTCGGGTAATCCGGCGTAAAGGAAATCCAGTCTATTGTATGGAATTAATGGGAGATCACTCCCAAAAACATTATGGCGAACATATAAATATGTTAAAAACAAACTGTATGTGTTATAATTTATGCTTAATTATCAATACATGTATATAATTTTAATATTTACATACATATGTATAACGTAAATGGTTTATAATTATTTATAATATAAATAATTGTATTTCAGCAGTTAACTAGGTCTGATAGTGAAATTAGGCATATGAAAACAGTAGCACATTTTTCACGTAGCACGTGTATACATCGGAAAATTTTACATTGTGTAATCGTGTTCGTACTCATTTTTCGCAATGGAATGACTGTATCAGTAATTTATAATGATCATGTGTATTGATTTTTAGCATTTTGTGACAATTTAACAAATTTCGGAAAATAAAGAGGACAGTGTATATCACTTCAGATAACCCTTGGTATACATATTACACGATTTGGATAACCGAGGTTATTTTACATTAAAATATATATAGGGACACAACCAGGACTCAGTGAAATTTTATTTTCGGATTACATCAGGTTTTCGGATAATCCGTCGTCGAAAAAGCGGGATTCTGCTGTATAATTTTAGTGATTATGGGAAACATGTTAAAATTGCATTTTACTAGAAAATTACCAACAGTTCTGCTATTTTTCACATTATTACATTATTAAATCAATCAAATGATGCAACGCACTGACCAAGTTACCGCCCTTTTTCAACTTTTAGTATGTTGTCAATAGACACATAGATACATTTTGTCTACTTTTGGTACGGATATTAACCATGACGCCCATTTGAAAAAAAATGGCCGCTATTTTGAATTTTTGAAGAGGCTAACATGATATTTTTTGCTGAACAAATTTTGCGTCTATATCAATAAGTGATATTTCCGGTTATCGGCACAAGTATCAGTTCATGTGTCTGACTTTAAATGTTGGAGACGCACTTTTAATAGTCTGATTTCAACCCTGAGCTAAACTAGCTGGGATACTGAACATGAAATTTGGATTCAAACAAGTTGGGACTACAATTGACAGAGAATCCAGTTTCTTTGTATTTTAAACAGTCTTCTTTAGAATAATGACACATTAATCTTGCCACGATGGAACTAATTACATTGAACACTTGTGTTAACTTGCAACATTAAAATTAGAAACAGAGACAAATGACGTTTTCTTTTTATTGCTGAAATAATTAACAACCAGGAGAAAAGCGACTGATAACACAGCCATAAGGTTTATAAGAATGTAATGGAAGCTTTAAAATGATTTTTACTTCAGAATATATGTCCATATATTCGTACATGTAGTTTTAGCACACCTAATATATATTTCCATTGTAGAAGAATTCTCCCTCACTAACGCTGTCTCTGCTTTTCTCTTTCTTTCTATCTTCCTCTCCCTTGCCCTACAACTTCAATTCCTCACTTTCTCTGTCCTCACCCCCATCTCGTTCTGCACCTCCCTTTTTTACACCCCTGTCCTCCCCCTCTCTTTCTCTACCTTTGCCCTCTTATACACCATCTCTGTCCTGCTCCGTACCTCCCTTCTACTCGACTCTAATCACCACTTCTCTCTCTTCCCCAGTCTTTACCCCACATTCTTCTGTTCCCTCCCTCCCGTCCACTCCGGCTTCACCATCATAGTTTCTCTTAGTTTCAATCAATTCCATTAACACATGTTTATCGTCAACAACGTACAAACGTCAACGTAAATAGTGAATGCACCACACATTTCATCCATAGTATGGGATTTTACCTCTTTAAATGAAACGAAGAAAAACATTTAATGTGTAAGTGTCAAATTATGTAATTATTTAAGCACGCGTATGCAATTACAGACACTATAAACACCATTCTCGAATACCATTTGGAAGCTAATGTTGTAATTATGCCGTTTGATCGAGATTTTTGTTAATTGAGCTCTATAAATTCACAAGAATCCATTTTTTTTTATTTCTAACAGATAATGTTTTCTAGATTCATCAATACCAATGAACGTTGGAAGTGTTCGATATTCATGAAAAATATTACTCCTTTAAACTTTTTGTACCAATTGTGGTAAAAAATGTTTTTTCTCGATTAGCCAAAATTCTAGTAACAATAATTACTTGTCTGTCTGTCGAAGACATTTCTGTTTTTGTCATCCTAATCTTTTCTACAAAATTAAAAGAAACATCAATACAACAAGAGCATCTGTATGTTAAATATCAATATTCATGAGGCAATCATGTTGCAGTTGTACAATTGCGCATAGATAAATTTTACATAATTTTTTACTATTATCGTATTATGGAAATATTGTTCAGCATGATAGACATAAATATGGAATATAATAAATAGAAGACTTAAAACAACGACATGTTTGAGTAATTATACATTTGATAATACTTTAAAATATGTTGTCCACTCCTCGAGGTATAGATAGAGCACATTTTTATTATACACGAATAAGATGAGTTGATGATACATTAATCTATCGCTATAAGTACATATTTATACAGAAACGAAGTGCAGTATACCATTTGGTACGACAACTAATTGTAAAAATATTTAGGCGTAAAAAATAGTCTTTTTTCCGGTTACCCGACCGGTTCATCTTTTACCTGCCGACTCAAAAGTTTTTATGGTAACAATGTTGTCTACATATGTAAAAAGAAGTAAAAGAAAAAAAATTCCTACATACCGACCCATATTTTTGCGCATGTAACTGGAAACAAACCTTTTTTTGTTTAGGCCTAATATAAAATGAACGGCGTTAAACCCCAGTGACAGTACGTAAATCACATAAAACAAAATAGCTTACGGAAGGTGGGTGATTCTACCAAGATTTTCTCCACCGTCAAAGCTTGAAAGTCGCGAAATGACCCTGGCTATTGGCGCGGCATTAAACCCCAGTGAAAAAAGCAGTAAGAGAAAAAGGTTTGTAGGTTTTAACGGAAGATAGGTCTACATCATCATTTGTTAAAAAATGCCGTAACTGCTAATACCTTCATTTATATCTCTAGGGATATACACGCGTACGTTATTAATGACAAGAATAATACTAGTACTTTAATCAAGTACTTTAGTTCAAACTGTGAACGAAGAAAGAACGGAACTCACTGGCCACTTTGTCTTGTAGGAATTATTATTTGCTTATGTAAGTAAAATTAGAAGTGCATAACTTATGGAAAATACTACAAGCAATCAGTATTTTTTTGTTTTTCCTTTCAATGGCGATGTTTAAAGTTTTCAATCTTTGAAAAATGGTCTACTCCCATAGACTTCAATGCAAATGTAATAGGACAATAGCTAAAGGGATTGTCATTGTTGTTTGAATAGTCTCACAATAAGTCATTTTCTGTCGTTGAACAATATAAAAATTATGAACATTTCCAGTACTCCTCCTCTCTAATTTGAGATAATAATGTCGGACATTAAGGATGTAATGCCTTATATGAACTGAGTACGTGTATATATTCATTAAGCAACTAGATAAAATGGCCTGTTTTCTCTAAAAATAAGTCTTTATATATATTTATATAATTGTCCAGTGAAGCTATTTACTTCAATAACTCACAAAAGGACGCATTCAACTATAGCGACGTATCAGATAAATAAGAGGAAGTACAAATTTGCCAATCCCAAGAAATAAGGACAATGAATTACGTTAATTACCGGACACGAATTCCCCCTCATGTTATTTCAAGTCCATTTGTGTAACATTGAAGCGACTGACCTTTGTTTACAGGGTTTGCTGACCACTATTACAACATTGCGTCCGAGATTTTGATGTCAGTCTTACAAAACTCATGATCAACAGAGTGAACACTTTAAGCAATTTTGTACTGATATTGGTAAGATTTGGTGACATGTCTGAATTATTTGCATTCCTTACTGTTGTTATTTTAGTTGAACGGGCTTTATTTCATTCATAATTATTGTGTACATTTTGTTGAGTTTTCTGTCGCACTAACAGCAAGAGTCACATGGCGACATTGCCGGCTGCTAACAGGGGTATACCTGGTTGAAACCAACAACTTTCCGTAAGCAATCTGGGCAGCTCCCTCATTAGTGTTTTCTTCTTTGTCCCGGGTTGAATTCGTACTCAGAGAGGTGGAAAGCTAGTGACTGCTAGTCTTTAATCACTCGTTCTCGGAGCCTCTTCCCGTTCATGTGTGACTTTCTATACATGTGTGACAAATGCAATAGGTAAACTTTATGCATAAGGCCATGAAGAAATAGTCGTTTTTACGGTTACCCGACCGACCGTATATTTTGGCGCGGGTCATGAAGTTTCTAACAGCAAAATCCAAAGTACGAACATATTTGGGGACGAATCATACCTCCAAAGTACAAAAGGTATGTTAAAATAGAACCTTTCTGGCGTATTTTATTTGGTCATGTAACCCCAAACTTTTTTGACTATTTTTGTCACGTGCCATGAATAGAAATATCGTAACCGAGTGTGAAAATGCGCGATGAACTTTGACGTGATGTTACATCGTGCATTCGGAATATAAAAACATAATTTGATTAATTTGTCGCATGACATGAATATGCAGGATCATTAACTCACAGAGTTTATTAGAAGACATGACTATTTTCTAGCATTTAAGTATCTCGTTTGAATTCTGAACCTTTTACTCGAGGGGTAAATGATACTTTAAACAGTTGTGGCAGTTTGAACATTGATAAAATAGCAAATGATCATAGCTGGTCGTCATGGATTTCAGTTACTTTGCACAATTTGGTATCCTCAATAATTTACTGATGTTTTTTCGAGCTGATTCTTTGACAAGACAATCTCTATGATCTGATTAACGGTGCTAACCGAGTTTCATCTTCATGTGTCCCGTTTTGGCTTATATGACATATAAATTTGTGATAAAATTAATTTCAGTAATGGATTATCTTGTACTTCATAACACGAACCCACACTAGCGTTATCTGAATCATTATAACTACAAGTAATATAAGTATGATGTGTCATGTTTT